>VDFB02268522.1:0-20310 GCA_007258455.2 Sequoia sempervirens
GTGGAAGGATCTACCAGCCGAGGATGCGACTTGGGAGGGTGACAGTGTTTTACAACATCCAGCTTTGAGTTTGCTTGCGGACAAGCAAATTCGGGGAGGGCGGACTGTGATGTCCCCACTCTAGTCAGTCACCTGATGTAGTGTGTTAGCCCTTTTCTTGGACCCTTGTGGGCTAACTGGATTGGTTAGAGGGTCAGTGGTACCTTCTGGAGAGTTCGGTCGATTTCATTTTCTGAGATCGTGGATAGGCTCATTGCAGGCCTTGGCAGTACAGGAGTTGCTTTGCTTCTGACGGCATTGAATTCTGTTGAGAATTGAGGGAGATAGGCTTACTTAAGTGATTTAAGTTAATTTTTAACTTAAAGTCTTTTTATAAAGTCAAATTGACTTTATAATTCTTATTTCACTTAAATTTAAGTCTAAAGTGAATATTTTAATGTTATATCTTTATTCACTTAAAGGAGGCGCCAAAAATCAAAAGGGAAACTATAGAAAGTGACTTAAGTTTAGTTTCATAAATTTAAATGAGCTAAAGCCCTAAAATGTACTGCCTTCTTAGGGTTTCACCTCTTTTGCTTTATAAGGGATTTGGGCACTGAGAAACTCATCTTTTTGGAATATTTCAATTGCCTTGGAGGTTTTTTCCCTTGCTTTCAGCCTGTGACCAGGTTTGCAGCAAATCCACCATTGGAGAACGAAATCTCTTCAGTGTGAGCACTTGTGAAGTTGTGAAAGATCAGCTGAATTAGTGCAGATTGAGAGAGCTTCATTTCAGAAGTTCTGCAGTGCTTCAACAGATTTTTTGTAGTGTTCGTCATCAAAAACAGAGGGTTTATTAGTTGCTGTTCTTCCTTCACCATGGCAGACTTCATGGCTGTTTGGGCACACCTTCAGAGATGGTTTTTGGTGTTTTTTGTTTGAAAGGGCGTGGCACTTGCAAGGAAGTTTATTTTGGCTTTTTGGAGAAACGTCTTCTTTTGGAGGATCTCTCTTCATGAACTTGGGCGCCCTACCTATGTTACTCTCTGGCTTCAGTTTCAGAATAAACTTTGAAGTCTAACTCTCTACTCCAGTTTTTGTCAGTTCTTCACCATGCTGGTCGGATTTCTTATTTAAAAAATCTGGAGGCTTTCGGGTATGTTTGTATGTTTTAAATCCATTGTTGATGATAATAAACACCTTCTACAATTCCAGTTTGATTAAATTTGCTCAAGTTTTCATTTTGTGAGCTTTTACATGATGCGCCCCTTCTCTTCTGTCTACAATTTCTCTAAAAAACTAAAATACACAAATAGACTTAAGAAAAAGACAGGGTTTTGAGTAGTGGGCTAGCAAGGCTCATCACAGTGGCTCTACATCATTGTCAAGTGCCAAAAACCAAAAACACAGCAATCAAAAGTTTATATCAGCATATATCAGCTTTACATGACAAGTGTTTGACAAAATTCCCAAGGCAGAAATTGAAAGGTTTTGAGTCTATATTAGTAGGGCTCATCACAGTCAAGTGTCAAGAATTAGCCATCACTATCAAGCATCATCATATGGGTCTTCAAAAATATTATCATCATCATCCATATTAGATGATGTAGGTAGTGGTGTATTACAAGAACCACAAATAGTGCCATTGGAATTGGCACTAGCACTGGTACTCTCATGCTCACTAGTTGGATCATCTTCAACATCAAGTGCAACAAGGTGGGAAGTGGAAGCATCCAAGTCGGTATGCTTTATCCCACTTTCTTGTAGCCACTTTGTTTGTGTGAAAGGAGATGCAAGTTTGAATGCATATACACTAAGTCCTTTGCCTTTTTAAGTGTAGGTGATTGAGTTTTATTGAGTGGATGGAGTATGTGCTCCAATTCCTCTTTGTGCAGATGAACTAGCAACCTATTACGACAAAATTAGAGAGTTAAGAGTTATAAAATTAAAAAATTTAAATTAAAAAATATTAATGAAACTTAAAAGATAAACTTTTTTTTATAAAATTGTGATAAAATTTTGATTGTAAAATGTTGTAGGTGTGTGAAAGATTGGCCATGGAAGTACCACCAATTGTGAGCATAGACCTTAAACTTGTCACAAAGACCATCAATATTAAAGTCGTTGGAGCATACAAAATCTATGAACTCAATTCTAACTGCATCTTGCGTGTTAGGATTAATGGAGAGTCTACAAAGTGTTGCCTTGTACCCTTGGCTGACTTCAAGATCAGTATATGGGGACATCCTTGTCGACATAGAAAAGAGCTTAGCACTATAATATTTGGGATTGAGTGCAAAGGCAAAAAGATGTAGTGGAGTGGTCATTTTGTTCTATCTCTCTTCAATAATTTTGTGTAGTTGTTTGAAGAAAGTTTATTCAGGATCTTGCTCCTTTTCATTTATGGTCTTCATCTTCTCAATCATTGAGTCGATGCCATCATATATCTCTCCCAAACAAGCCCTATACATGTTGGTATAACAGATCATACTCAATATGGGCTTAGTGAAACTAAGTAGATATTCAACATGATCCCACCAAATATCATCTAGGATCATCCACTTAATATTTGTTGCCCTTGTGGTGATAGATTAGCTCCATATGGACCAATTTGGGTTGATGACCATGTTAGAAAGTGCCTCCTAAACCTTCACAAGTTGTCTTAAGACATTTGTGTTGGAGGCACAACGGTCTCAACAACCTATTTGAAAATCAAAATTAAACAACCAACATTTATTTAAATTAAAATAAAAATAAAATTAATGTTTTTAATAAAGTGAAACATATTTATTAAAATAAATCTTCTGAGTTACCGGTCCTGGTATTGGTTTGGGTTCGAGTTCATTGGTTTAGTTTGTAGATTCGACCAAAAAAATTTTGGGGTTTGGGTTCGTCAGTACGAAAACATATAAAAATCATAAATATATATATTTAAAGCTTAGAATCAAGAACATTAGAAAAATATACATATTTTTTTATATATAATCATATTTGTAGGCTTTAAACAATATTAATAAAGTTTATATATAATATTGTAAGATAATAATAAAATTATAAGGAAAGTTAATATTGATATATATTATTAATTTTAAAAATTAATTAACATATATAATTATTATTTTTTATTAATAATAATAATAATTAACTAATTTGCAGAGTCCCCTGCTAACGGAGAATGTTATCTCGTGCTTGTCCAAACCGTAAATGATATATGTAGATGTTGTGATATTTTGTAACCCATATTGTGTACTTAACAATTAAATGCCGTGATTTTATAGATGTCGCGCGATATTTCTGGACCTTATTGTTGTGCGATATTTTTGGAACTTATTTTTTATAGATGCCATGTGATATTTCTAGACCCACAAAAATAGAAAGATAGAAAAAACAAGGGTGGACAGATGAAAAAACAAAAAGATATTTTCAAATAGTTTAAATGCGATTCACAGAGGAAAGGCGGCGAATTCATCACGACAATGGAGAAAACATGGTGAAATTTGTGATGGGTACGTCTAGGTTTGTCCTTGATGAACTCCTAGTGCATTTTTAGAACCCTAAAATGACCACCCTACGAACCAAGATTCATATCTATGCCGGTTCGGACTCGAACCTATAGGTGGAGGGGACCGAATTGGTAACATAGCTTACCTTCAATAGCTTCAATTTTGAGTATTTTTTGAATATGCCTTGTGACATATGGTGGTTGGTGATGAACATTTGGATCTCTTTGGCCTCGACACATGCCTATTTGATCCAATCAATTTTGGTACTGTTGACGAGTGTTTTATGACCGCACCAACACAAAATAAAGTTTCCAACGGTCACTCTATCCTCTCTTGATCAAAATATCCTGCATGCTAAGATTGCGAAAGATCATGCATTCAACTCTAAGGTTCCTTTATGCAGTGGATGTAGACTCAATTGGCTTGATGTGATTTGCTGGTATTTCAAGGGGACCTACACAATTGTTCGCTCTGAGAGAAAGGGGTTTTCAAGTTTCAAAGGATTTATCGATGAAGCTCAGATTTCCTAAACTAACCAGAAAGTGCGGAATTTGAATGGTTGCAAGGATTAGAAATGCTATGATCTTCTCTAAGCGCGGGATGTGGAGATCAAATTTTGCAAGCCTCAACCAAGCTTTGCGTTGCCTCACCTCGGACAACTTCCACAAAACTGGTGCAATATTCAAAGGAGTAACTAGAGGTATTCAAATCACAATTTAACATGAAGATACCATCACAACGACGCATACCAACATATAAATCATAATCGAAGTTAAGTCCAAACTGTTCCAGTTGACCACACAAGGCGAACCCACCAACGGTGAGCTTGCTAGTGGCATGGATTAATGAAACTCGCTTAATTCAACCACCACATTCCACAACTATCTACGTGCATGAACTGAAATCTACTTTACTCTAAGTTCTACATGAATCGGAAGGACGGAGAAATCTTGCTAGCTACCCACAACAAAAGATGAAACCACAAGCAATGATAACTCTTTTATTATAGGAGTGTTCACAACAATCTCTTACGAAGCATTCAATTTGAAAACTTTCCTTCCTCTTCCTATCAATCTATCAATCTATGTTATCTCTCTCTATTCCTTCTCTACTCTCTATGCTATTCTCTTTATTCTATGATCCTATCTATGATGTACAAATGAGGGGGATGCCCCTTTTATAGTTGTCCAATTCCAACGGATGACTCAGATTCAATTACAATGAAGGGCTCAGATTGAGCCACTTAAGCCCTAGTCAAGATTCTGCCCTAAAAACTGCCAGAAAGTGGAGTGGGGTAATAAATGAGCACAAAATGCCCACTCTCTCCCTTTGACCACTATGAGCATTTAATGCCCACTATCTTCTAGAAGATTCTCATCCAGAAACGCGTTCCCATTGTTCTCCTCTTTGACTGCAAATTCAATGAATATGACCAACATAGCTTCTACTTCTTGAACTGACATGGTAGACATGTTCTCAATCTAAAACTCCAAGACTGCAACTTCTTTCCCCTGTTTGATGATGATTTTCCTCCTTGCTGTCATTGCATCTTGGGTTGTGCGAAGTATGTTGGAGAACATTTTCTAAATCACTGCCGGAGAAGGACTTCACACTTAAGAAGAATTCCTCTACTTTGTCCTTCAATCCATCTTGCTGTCATTCTTTAACTTTGAAGTGCTTGAGGATGATCTCTAACGCCTGGGCCTTCATTATTTCTCCATCCTGATCTTGAAGGATTTTCCTGTCTTGGACTCGACCATTTCTTCCTTGCCACCTGTCTCACCTGAGTTGGGCGCATTTAGACTCTTGTGGAGGAATTCCAACACTTAGCCGTTTCTTCCAACATCTCCCTTCATGGTTTGGGGGCGAATGAGACATCATGGAGGAATTTCAAACATGTAACTTTTCTCCTTCCAAGGTTGTAATGTTGTCCTGGAATATTTGCTCCATCACCTCAAGTCATCATGCTTTGGTCCCGTCGTTCATCTTGCATAACAAATAAAGAGAAGAGCATCAAAACACTTTATAATATAAATTCTCTTCACTTACCTGATCTCCATGTTCTGATTTCCAAGGTCCGATTCATCATTTTATCCAACAAACTTTGCCTCCATAACTTTTCATCATGGGCGCATTTAACATCTGTGTGCTAGGGCGCATTTGGATGTCTGTGTTTGGAGTATCTCCACCAATGCTTTAGAAATATTTAAGCATCCTGTTCACCTTGGGCGTATATGACCCCTTGTGTTTTATGCTTCATCTTCGACGCCTTGGAGACTTTCATGTAACTTCGTTCATCTTGTGCCTTGTTCTTTAGGTGCATTTGAGACCCTGAGTGCTAAGCGTATTTCCACCTTGTGTACTTGGTGTTTCACTTCATCTTCTCTAGAGCGCATTTACCACCCTATGTTATGGAATTCGTGCCTTAGAAAAACCCTTCATATATTCCCCCCTGGGCGCATTTAGGAGGTCTGTCTTCACATTTCATGCCTTAGGAAAATTTCCACCTCCTCTTCTTAGGGCACATTTTACCCCTAGTGCCTATTGTTTCAATGCATTAGAAAATTTTTACCCATCTTCTTCCTCCTAGGGCGCATTTGGAGACTTGAGCTTTCATTTTCATTCCTTAGAAATTTTTATCTCATCTCACTCTCCCTTGGGTGCATTTCTTTCTTCTCACTTTGGGTGCATTCTTCATGGTACATTCTCATGTTGACGCCTTGGACAAATTTTCCATCCAACCTACTCCTCTTGGGGGTGCATTCTACCCATCTTGAGCTTGGGCGCATTTGAGGGGTCATCTTTCATTTTCATGACTCAAAAATTTTTCCTATCCAACCCCTTCTCCCTTGGGCGCATATGATAGGTGTTGCTCACATTCTTGTGCCTTAAAATAAATTCTTCATCCAACTCCTTCCTTGGGTGCATTTGGACCCTTATGCTTTCATCTTCCATGCCTTGGAAAATTCTCATCAACTTTGATTCTCCTAGGGCGCGTTTGGGGGGGTCTACTTTCATTTTCCATCACTTAGAAAATTTTGCATCTCCACTTGCTCCTTAGGTGCATTTTAGACCTTGTGCTTTCATGTTTGATTTTCAACTCCTTAGCAATGTTTCTACCTCTTCTCAAGGGCGCATTTTGGGGGAGGTGTTCACATTTTCATTGCCTTAGAATTTTTTCACTTTGAGGGCGCATTTCCATCTTGGATGCTAGGGGCGCATTTGGTAGTGTTCTCTGCCTTAGAATTTTTTTTCATCCAACTTCTTTCTTGGGCGCATTTTACCATGTGTGCACTTGATTTGTCTCATTAAACGCATTTCACCTTCTTTGTGCCTTAGGGAATTTTGCCCTTTGATGTCCTTTTCTTCTATTTTTAGTAACTTTTGGAGCTCTCGCGATTTTCATTGATTTCCCAACTTCTGAAGACTTGATTTTCGTTCACCTTGACCCTCATGGCATGACTGACCTGTTCACACCTGCCTTGTGCGTGCACCTGCTATTTTAGGCCTTGTTCTAGAAGTGACTTACTAAAAATAGTGTGCAGAATGCGCTCAAATTTTACCAGTAGATTCCTCGAAGAATGCTGATCGCAATGGAATACATTGGTTTTCAGAGATTCTCGCGTTTTGCACTTCATTTTAGGCACAAAAGTAGGAAACCCTAATTTTACTGCATGCGCTTTTATAGACCTCCGTTTGATGCCATTTTCGTTGTATGTTGCTCTGATTTGAAAGCTGAAGTGATGGAGTTGCTCCGGTGACACCATGCCTGCCAAAGATGGACCCGTTAAAAATAGAACTGCTAAAAATAGAAAGTTGTTAGAATTTGCTCAAATTTTGTATGCAAGTCCCTCGAAAGGGTCTAAACTCAGTGATATGGTCAAAATTTCCAAAACCTTAGAAAAAGGCCCCAAAATGGGGCACCTGCTAAAAATAGTAAGTTCTTAGAATTGGCTCAAAATTTGCAGGTAGGCCCTTTGATGGGTCCTAAATCTAATGTAATAGTTAGTTTTTCACAAACCCTAGTAGAAAGGCCTAAAAATAGGGGGCTTACTAAAAATAGTAAGCTGTCCGATTTCGCTCAAATTGTGTAGGTAAGCAACTCAAAGGGCTTTAAACATGGTGTAGTAGTCAGAATTTCAAAAGTCCTAAGAAAAAGGTCCCAAATTGAGTACTTACTAAAAATAGTAAGTTGTCAGAATTCAGGGAAATTTTAATGGGAACCTGCTTGAAGCCTCCTGATTGCAATTCCAAACTCAGATTTCAATATGCCAACTCAATTTGACCTCAAACTAGCCTGAAGAATGAAAACCCTAATCTGTCAAGATGCACTCTAGACTTAACCAAAATTCCAAATTAGGCCAAAAGATGGGTACATCCCCGGAAAGACATAGGGAAACGAGAGAGATAGCCGCAAAACAACCCAAAACCAAAGCCAAAAGACCCGAATGGACCAAAAATTAGGGGGTCCCCATTTTGAATGGGGTGATGTGTGAAAAGGTCACAACAGGTACCAATTTTTTTGTATCATAAGGTGTCCAAAAGATATGTGAATCAACCAATAAATCAACTACTCTACAATTTTTAGCATTTTCTGTTATAACTTGGAGAATGTTTTGAGGCCTTACATCTTTGATGGCTGTCATGAGACTGTTAGCAATAAATGCACCATCATTTACCTCTTCTCCATAATCCATTGCTCTGAAAAACATTATCCTTTGAGGGGACATTGCAATAACATTAATCAATCATCAATATCTTGCATCTTTCCATCCATTGGAAATAATGGATATCCCTGTTTCGGCTCACAAATCCCTTATTTGCTTATGAACTTCACCTCTTTTTTCAATAAGGTGCTATACATTTTCTCAAAATTCAGGCCCTTGTACCCATTTGGAGTCTCATAAACTGCTTTCACCATTTGTTGCCAATATGGTGAGTGAACAACATTGAAAGCCAATCTCATTGCATAGAGACCTAAATCAGTTGGCCCAAGGGGTTAGATTGTTAACATAGATAGAATGAGGAATTTGTCAAGATGCTTCATTATGTTGTTAAAGCTTAATATTTTATTTGTCCAAGTGAAGCTCCCATTCTTTGGAATCAAGTCTACCAATTACCACTTAAAGAGGCTGAAAAGTCAAGTTGGGATTGAGTAATTCTTGATATCCCTCTTTGTTTGTCTCCCAAAGAAACTATGGCATTGGAGTTGCCACCCAAAGTTACCAATTTCTCCTCAATGGGAGACAACATGACATTTATTTGATCCCCGACCCCCTTGCCAGATGATCCATGGGGCCATGGACATTGAAGAAGAAAAAGATCAAATTTGAAGAAAATCTAGAAAACAAAATTGCCAAATTTGCCTGTGTCCTATGACTACCACATCTAATGTTGAGGGACACAAAAGAATGTTGAACTTTTTCCACTAGCAAACTCCCCATGCCATCTTTGCTATTTTTTCAACAAACTAGTAGCTTCTTAACTAATTTTGTTTCTTGAATTATGATAACTTCAACTTTGCTTAGCTTAAGTTGGCACTTGACCAAGTACCTATTGCCAAGGGTGTTTAAGCCTCTAGCATCCCAATAAAAATAATTGGTCTTGAGGAGGGGATTTCACCCTCCAAGGTCTAAGAGCATTGTATCCTCTTAGGTCCTTCTGGGTACTAGATAGGACTTCCTAGTGATTTCTTTACTAGATTCTCTACCCATCTTACCTTTGGTATCGTAATTAGCCTTGGACTTCAATGGCTTGGATTGTAACTGTAAGAACTTTACTTGTAATGAAATGTCTTCTTCATTCAAACTTCCCTTATCTTGGAAAACCTTGGGGCAAATTCTTGCCACTTCTTTTGAAATAATAGGGGGTGGAGTCCTCATCTCCATATCTTCAACTAAGCTTGAAGTCTTTTGGTGAGTCAAATTTGAGGTGGTTATAGTTAACAAAGAGATATGTATTCCATTTCAATTATTTTGGCCATGTCTTTTAGGAGTGATTTCTTGGAAGAGCTACATGTTTCACCCAACTAATTCTCAATATCAGTTTTCTCTAGATCAAAGATTCCATCTAAAAGAGGTCTTGGATTTTCTTTTGAGATATCAATTGCAAGACTCATTTCCCCTTAATTTTTAAATCTAGGCATAAATTCTTTCAATGTCCTTGTTTGTGGTAATGATAACATCTAGCATTTAGGCCTTCAATTTCAATGCTTTCTTTCCAAACTCTCATTGAGGACTTAAAATAAATTGAGGTGGGAAGGGGTTTGGAAAACTTGATTTTAAGATAGATGTGAGCATAAATGTTAGACTTCCCTTCCTTCACATTATTGTATACGATTAAAACTTCTCCAAGTGAATTGTGTATTTTTGTTAGCATTGAGATGTCCCAATATTCCCACACAATGTTGTATAAGGGCAACTAAATTGGAGCATGATTGATATTGCTAGATAAGGGATTAAAGTTTGGATTTCATTCTTGTGTATATAGGCTTGCTCCATCCATCATCCATGAACCATTCTTGAGAATTTCGAGTTTGTCTTCTTTAGATGGGCAAGCCAACATGAAGAATCCTCTAGGCTTGAATATCACTGGATAAGAATCCCCCTAGTTATTCTTAATCTAACTTTGTGGCCCAACCCTAAAAGGGCAGGAGATGGCAATTTTTCCAGTTATTGTAAAGGATTTGAGGTGAGTGATCTCTTGCTTAATTGATGTATTTGCAAGATTAATTTTGAATTCAAATAGATCAAGAACCCTAGGTTGGTTGGGCTCTCCTTGAGGTTGGTGCCATTTGGTGCCTATAGGAACAGTATTGGTGCTTGTGGCAGTCCTAGCAGGATCATTTTCTTACTTAGGTGACTACCTGTAAAACTATTGAGGTCCAAAGGAGTGTCGTGGCTGCTGATTGAATTCTACTGACTTCAAAGTGTTGATATAATATAATATATTTATTACTATTTAGTTTATTGATTGTAAGTACTAATTAGTTTGGGTTCAACTGGTGAAAACTTTTGGTTCTCATTGCGGAGGCCTGAGTTCAAATCCCCAAAGTGACATCTAAAACATGGATATCTAAGTGGAGATATGTTGACTTACAATATATACATCTAAGATGTAATCAAATGTTAATACCTAAGTCAGCTCAAGTGGTGTGGTCCCTGCCTCTAAAGTTGTGGCTGGCAGCCCAGGTGTGATTGCTGCCTCTTAATGTGTGGTTGGCTGCTTAGGTGTGGTTACCGCCTCTTAGTGTGTGGTTGGCTGCTTAGGTGTGGTCGCCACCTCTTAGCATGTGGTTGGCCTCCCAAGCATGGCTGCTACCTCTAAGCATTTGGTTGGCTTCCCTAGTGTGGTCGCCACCTCTTAGAGTGTGGTTGGCTGTCCACACAAGTTTGACGATATATCCAATTGTCCTTGGATATCTATGTTGAAACTTGAAATAGAGGGGAGAAGGTGCACCTTGGTGGTCTCCACTAGTTCGGGCTGGCCTAAAGATCTTGACTTAATGTATTTATATACTGATTGGTAAGATATTGAAGTGGATTTGGGTGTGGGTACGGTAAAGAAAAAGGGGGTGGGTATGTCTACAAAAATAATTAAAAATCATAAATATATACTGTTCTTATCTAATTTATATACTGTTTATTAATTTAATATTTATCATGAAATTTATATTAAAAAAATTATGGTAAATTTTTATTATGATCAATATTAAATTTATATTATGATGAAAACAGTATATAATTTTGTATTAGTATGATAAATTAAATATTAATGATTTAAAAACAGTAAATAAATTTACATTATGATTAATAATTTAATATTAAGCTCTGTTGCAGTTTGCATATGATTTGTTACATCTTAAGAATTTATCAATTATAACTGTGAGTTGGACAAACTGATAATGGAGATTGAGGTGTTAGCTGTGGGCTAAATTTGCTTTGTAAATAAATCTGGTTTGAGCCCAGGCTAACGGATAACACTTCATCTGTATGCTGTGGGCTAATTGGCTGAGTTATCAGCCTGTTAACACATATCCTTCTGTTACTGTAGTCTGTGATGTATTGTTGCTGAGCTTGACACAAGAAATGTGATGTCATTTTTACTTTTTCCCTGCTGCGCTTGACACTCAAAATACACAAATATGGTAAATATGCCTTGAAAAATTGCAGGTATAATGTTTGGCAACGGTCTCTTAGGTTTTTGCAGGTCAAAGGGTCAATAAAAATGTGTTAAAAATTTGCTGACCTCTGGAAGCAGTCTGGAATTGTTTGGGATTTGACACATTGAACTCAGAACCACCTAGGTTTGACCTGCAATATTTCCAGACGATTCTGACTGCTGCAAATTGAACTATGTGCAAACCCATAGATGATTCCATAGTCAACAAACTCTCTGAGTACTCGTCGAGTTGTCGAGTACTCAGGTTTTTTTACCGCACAAGTTTTTACTAGTTTAACTCTCAAGTTTTTTTACTGTGGGAGTTTTTACAAGTTTAACATTTTGAATGGTCGAAAATTGCCAAAAATATTGTGCCAATTGTTTTTATTAAGCTGTATAAACAAAACTGATTTCACATACCAACACAACTTCAAATTGTTATATGGTGGAGGAGTCATTGCCAATCTACCAGTAGGGTGGACAAGGAGCCACAATTGAGTGCAAGGACCATACCCTCTAGCCCCCAAATTTTCACTAAGTTAGGGAAGAGGAAATAGTAAATACTTGTAATTTTTTACTTGTTTAAATATGAAATTTGTGATGATGATTTTCAAAGACAATCATCATAAATTCATAATAGATATCAGTTAGCAACTAGCTATTGTATCCACTATCCGGCTTCGCATGATGATGTGATTTTGTATTCCATATGTATTCAAGAATCAAATTGAATAGAAAACACTTCCTCATGGATTTTGAGACTCATTTGATACATTTTGTATTGGAATTTTGCAAAAGAAATGTGGTTTTAAGAAATTTTAATATTTTTTTAGTTGCCAAGTTTTTGTCGAGTCAAAATTTTTTGGTTTTGCCGAGTACTCTCCAAGTCTGAGTCTGTGAACTATGGATGATTCCATGCCATACCCGATTCCGGTATGACTCCTATCTTGAAACATTCAAATTTCCAACTGATTCAGTAACAGAGTATATATGTACATTATATTTATGCTGCCAGCCACAGCACCTAAATATGGCTTCATGGTTCCCCTGTTCCCTCGTTCCAAAACTCTTTGGAACACTGCTTTGAAATTTTCTTATCTATTTTGCAATGTGATTAGAAGAATGCTTTGTTCACTAAGATGCTGAAGCTCATTTAACAAAACAAAATCAGTATGAATATATGAAGACATGATGTGCAGTAGGTCTGACCTGAACCATACTATCATGAAATCAAATTTTTGAACAATTTGATGCTCTTTTAATGAGGAGGATTATTATTTCTGAAGCAATGTTATGAAAATTGTGAGGGACAAGTAATTGGCAAGGATCTGAAAAATATTAATTATTAAATCCAAATTAAAAAAAAAATAAAAGAACACTTTGAGAAAGCCTCAACTGTATTTTCAAAATAATTTAATCAGATATTTTTTCCTAAAACATAGCTTAAAAATTGAGACATTACCAAAACCATGTATTTTCAAAGAAATCATGATTAGTCAGGGACTTTGGTAATGTTTCTTACGGTTCATCAGGAAAGAACTGAATATAAAATCTCTATATCTATTTTAGGTTTTTCTCTGCCATGGTGTTAGTGTTATTGGCTAAAACATCTTACAGAAACCAACTCAACTATAGAATTGGACCATCATTTTGAGGCTGGAAATGGAATTTACTACTTTAGCTGCACTTTAGAGTTGAGAAATCTTTTCTACTGAAGAAATAATGGGAATGTCTTGTTATGGATTTAACACTTGAAATCTCAACAAACTATAATATTGAGTTGGGGTTTTTTCTTATAATCACGGATAATCTTTAGATATTTGTTTCTTTTGGGAATATACTACTTGTTTTAGGTGTGAAATGAAACACGTATCATAGATGGGTGATTTATCATGACAATAGATTGTGTTAGTTGTGTTTTTTGAATCTATTATTTTGTTTTCCTGGAACCTTGGACAAACATGGGCCAATCTCTACTTCAGATCCATGTTGGTCTTGGGATTAGCCCCAACTTGGTCATTTGGCCCAGGCATATCTCAGATGTACTCAAGATGAATGGCCAGGAATGGACCTTAGACCTATGTTATCGGGTTCCTTTGAAACCCCCTCCTACCTGTATGGGTACGGTTTGGGTTTGGGTCTTGGGCTGGTTCCTCTAAAACCCCCTCCTAGGTGTATGGGTATGGTTTGGGTTTGGGTCTCGGGCTGGTTCCTCGTTGGGTTTGCCCAGGGTCCCTCAAGGGCACCTTGGGTTCTTTGGAGGGACTTTGAGCAAACTTGGGCTGAACCCAGGTGAACCTAGGGGGGATCCAAGGGAGAAGGACCCATAGGGAACCCAGGGTTCCTGGGAGGGTCCATGGGTGAACTTGGGCTTAACTCAGGTGAACCCAAGGGGATCTAAGGGAGAAGGACCCATAGGGAACCCGAGGTGCTTGGGAGGGATTGTGGGCGAACTTGGGCCAAACCTAGGTGAATCTAGGGGGATCCAAGGAAGAAGGACCCACAGGGAACCCAGGGTGCTCGGGAGGGACCATGGGTGAACTTGGGCTTAACCCAGGGGGATCCAAGGGAGAAGGACCCATAGGGAACTCGAGGTGCTTGGGAGGGATTGTGGGCAAACTTGGGCCGAACCAAGGCAAACTCAAGGGCTTCCCCAAATTTAACCATGTGCAAACCCATAGATGATTCCATAGTTGACAAACTCTTTGAGTACTCGTCGAGTTGTCGAGTACTCAGGTTTTTTTACCACACAAGTTTTTACAAGTTTAACTCGTGAGTTTTTTACTGTGGGAGTTTTTACAAGTTTAACATTTTGAATGGTCGAAAATTGCCAAAAATATTGTGCCAATTTCTTTTATTAAGCTGTTTAAACAAAACTGATTTCACATACCAACACAACTTCAAATTGTTATATGGTGGAGGAAGAGTCATTGCCAATCTACCAATAGGGTGGACAAGGAGCCACAATTGAGTGCAAGGACCATACCCTCTAGCCCCCAAATTTTCACTAAGTTAGGGAAGAGGAAATAGTAAATACTTGTAATTTTTTACTTGTTTAAATATGAAATTTGTGATGATGATTTTCAAAGACAATCATCATAAATTCATAATAGATATCAGTTAGCAACTAGCTATTGTATCCACTATCCGGCTTCGCATGATGATGTGATTTTGTATTCCATATGTATTCAAGAATCAAATTGAATAGAAAACACTTCCTCATGGATTTTTAGACTCATTTGATACATTTTGTAATTGAATTTTGCAAATGAAATGTGTTTTTAAGAAATTTTAATATTTTTTTAGTTGCCGAGTTTTTGTCGAGTCAAAATTTTCTGGTTTTGCCGAGTACTCTCCAAGTCTGAGTCTGCGAACTATGGATGATTCCATGCCATACCCGATTCCGGTATGACTCCTATCTTGAAACATTCAAATTTCCAACTGATTCAGTAACAGAGTATATATGTACATTATATTTATGATGCCAGCCACAGCACCTAAATATGGCTTCATGGTTCCCCTGTTCCCTCGTTCCAAAACTCTTTGGAACACTGCTTTGACCTTTTCTTTTCTATTTTGCAATGTGATTAGTAGAATGCTTTGTTCACTAAGATGCTGAAGCTCATTTCACAAAACAAAATCAGTATGAATATATGAAGACATGATGTGCAGTAGGGCTGACCTGAACCATACTATCATGAAATCAAATTTTTGAACAATTTGATGCTCTTTTAATGAGGAGGATTATTATTTCTGAAGCAATGTTATGAAAATTGTGAGGGACAAGTAATTGGCAAGGATCTGAAAAATATTAATTATTAAATCCAAATTTAAAAAAAAATAAAAGAACACTTTGAGAAAGCCTCAACTGTATTTTCAAAATAATTTAATCAGATATTTTTTCCTAAAACATAGCTTAAAAATTGAGACATTACCAAAACCATGTATTTTCAGAGAAATCATGATTAGTCAGGGACTTTGGTAATGTTTCTTAAGGTTCATCAGGAAAGAACTGAATATAAAATCTCTATATCTATTTTAGGTTTTTCTCTGCCATGGTGTTAGTGTTATTGGCTAAAACATCTTACAGAAACCAACTCAACTATAGAATTGGACCATCATTTTGAGGCTGGAAATGGAATTTACTACTTTAGCTGCACTTTAGAGTTGAGAAATCTTTTCTACTGAAGAAATAATGGGAATGTCTTGTTATGGATTTAACACTTGAAATCTCAACAAACTTTAATATTGAGTTGGGGTTTTTTCTTATAATCACGGATAATCTTTAGATATTTGTTTCTTTTGGGAATATACTACTTGTTTTAGGTGTGAAATGAAACACGTATCATAGATGGGTGATTTATCATGACAATAGATTGTGTTAGTTGTGTTTTTTGAATCTATTATTTTCCTGGAACCTTGGACAAACATGGGCTAATCTCTACTTCAGATCCATGTTGGTCTTGGGATTAGCCCCAACTTGGTCATTTGGCCCAGGCATATCTCAGATGTACTAAAAATGAATGGCCAGGAATGGACCTTAGACCTATGTTATTGGGTTCCTCTGAAACCCCCTCCTACTTGTATGGGTACGGTTTGGGTTTGGGTCTCGGGCTGGTTCCTTGTTGGGTTTGCCCAGGGTCCCTCAAGGGCACCTTGGGTTCTTTGGAGGGACTTTGAGCAAACTTGGGCTGAACCCAGGTGAACCTAGGGGGGATCCAAGGGAGAAGGACCCATAGGGAACCTAGGATTCCTGGGAGGGACCATGGGTGAACTTGGGCTTAACTTAGGTGAACCCAAGGGGATCCAAGGGAGAAGGACCCATAGGGAACCCGAGGTGCTTGGGAGGGATCGTGGGTGAACTTGGGCTGAACCTAGGTGAACCTAGGGGGATCCAAGGAAGAAGGACCCACAGGGTGCCCAGGAGGGACCATGGGTGAACTTGGGCTTAACCCAGGGGGATCCAAGGGAGAAGGACCCATAGGGAACCCGAGGTGCTTGGGAGGGATCGTGGGCCAACTTGGGCCAAACCAAAGCAAACTCAAGGGCTGCCCACGCCCCCCTTTCCCTCCCAAAAAAAGAAACATTTTTCCCTTTATTTTGCTTGAATTAACAAAACAGCATTTTCTTTCCTTATTTTTATTACTTTTTATCTTTTTAAAGTTTCCCGAGCATTCTCTGATTAAATGCCAAGTAATTGAATTCCATTTGTACTTTTGGTTTGTTGAGTCAATCCCAATCCTGAGTAATGTCACTTTGATCTAAACCATTTTGATTTATCTTTTAACATTTATCATTTGACATTGACATTGACATTGAATTATCACTGATCAGCTGTGTTCTCGATTCTGCATTCAATTTTGTACATTTTGTGAAAATTATGGTTATACATATATATGCCTGTGCATTATTCAGAACATTAATTTTAAGGGAAAGCATCATTGAAAAATGAGTTACTCGGGTTCTGCTTTACTTGTTGAAACTGTTGAATTAAACGAGTATAACTGTAGAAGGCATATTCTCCATGTCAAACTAAATTTGCCAAGGATCTAGGAGAGCCTGTCAGCTTGGGTATATTAAATATTTCATTAATTAGAGTTATACAGTGGTTGTTGGTAATATTGTCTGTGGCTTTGTATTCCCTCGTGGATGGCCAAACCCATCCCATAGCCATCTGTACCAAACCTGGGAAAATAAAATAAAATTACTGAACCGCCAAACCCAAATCAGCAACATATTCTTTTGATGCATTAGTGATATTTTATTGATTTATTGAAGGCTTAGCTCTCTTTTTTTAATCTCTTTTGAGGAAGAGTTTATATAAGTTTATATTATGGTCATCTATATGTAGTGATTGGATCATTTTGTTCTTAACATATATTTTCTTGCCTTCAGGTTTATTTCCAACTAGAGAATTTAAGCATTGCTGATCCTCCGTACAAATCAGTAGCAGCACTCAACTGTATAATCTTAGGCTGTGCATACATATGGGATCTTGACCGAGCATTCCAAACATTTGAGGCAATTGAAAAAAAGTTTGACCTGTCTGCTGATGTTCACTCATATAATGCCTTGATGAGTGCATTTGGAAAAATGAAGCAGGTATGTGCTGATAGAGTAATTACAGTTACAACACAAATTTGACTTCTACTGCTTTGGCTATTTTGTTAATGTCTGCAAACATTCTAAGTATTTCTTGTAAGCAAGAGCTAGAAACCATTTGAACTTCAAAGCATGTTGCATGATTTATAAACAGTCTAATTCATAAGTTAACATTGTTAAGTTATAGGGAAAGAGGGGAAAGCTTCATTCCTACTTATGGTGAGTCCAAATTATAAGTATTATCGCAAAGCTATTAATGTTGTATATGGGTTACTGAGAAGAATGCTTCTAATACAAGTGTTAACAATGACGGATGATAGTCTATACAATAATTCTCATGTTGTTATTTAATTGCCTTCTTAAATTCATGTTTAATTTGACAATTTAACTTGCATACAAGAGTTTGGGCAGTGGATGTTATTATTGTGAACCTAGTTTCTCCCAATGGAAATTTTTCTATATCATAAGTAGGGGCAGCAATTTCCAATTGTAAATTCGTAAGTCAATAGCATTATATTGTGGATGATTGGTGAAAAGGGGTTCAAAATTGTCTATAAATTATCTTCTTTACTGTTCAAAATTATGGACGAGTATAATGGTTGTTGGGTGGAGGCTGCCTATGGGCAGCTTGAGACTGCCCTATTTTAAGTCATATGCCGCTATTATTTGGACAATGGGCCTTCCAAAAGGTCTGCACCTTTTCACACTGGGCAGACTGCCCAAGGATCTTTATTCTTCACAAAAGATCACTGAATTGATATTAAAAGTTTTCCGACTCATGGCATATTATAATTTATCATAGAAATCAATGTCTTTGTATTAGATAAAACTATCTGTTCAATCTTAAGGCTGGCTGCTTTACCTTTGATTTTGAAGTGTACAAATGTTTTCTCCATGCACCATTCAGGACATTAATTTTCAGGGTAATCATCATTAGAAAATGAGTTACCTGGATTTTGCTTTTTTTGTTGAAACTGTTGAATTAAATAAGTATAACTGTAAAACACATATTCTCCTTTCAATTAAAGGTCATTGTGGAGAGCTGTTTGTGCTCCAAAAATGTGTGGCCATAGCTGTGATTTTAGCAGTTAACATTGTCCAAATGTTAGCTAGAGTTAGATTGGATTTCTAATATACCTGCCTGGTTATGAAGTTGGACCTTCTTCACGTCAAACCAACTTTGCCAAGGCTCTGGGAGAGCCTATGAGCTTGGATATATTAAATATTTCCTTACCTACAGTTACACAGTTGTTGTTGGTACTATTATCTGTAGCTTTGTAATAAAGGAAGAGTTGATTGTAATGAATACTGTGTTGAGTACATCAGGCCAAATCAACTGGTTGGAGCAACTGATAAAAAGGTCTAGCTTCAAGTTTCTATTGGCCAATTGCCTTGCATGTGCCTGCATTGGCAAGGTACTCGAGCTTCATGGGGTAGCACTGCTCTCCCATCTGCATGTACTACACCCAAGCTTGTAAAACCCTTTGGTATAATAATGGGTCTTTAAGCAACCAAAAACAGAGGAAGTTGTGTTGAGCTTGTTGGCTGTTGATTGCAGTACACTGCAATCATTCTTTGCTGACTGAAATAACTGCTGTTTTGTTTGGAATATGTGCTTTTGATTTGTGTCACTGAATTGTATGTTTTCCCCCAAATATGAAAATCAATAAAATTTGAATAGCAAAGGGAAACAATCATTCTGAATTTGAAACATTTACAACCATGATTTGAACCTGTCAATGATTGATTTTTGATTAAAAAAATAGTTTTCTTGGAAATATAATTTCTAGTGTTCAAAATTGAATGCATCTCACTTTCATCAAGGCAATATGTCCTTTTTGAGAAAGAAAGGAATTAAATTAATGTCCACAAATGACCAAAAGTAGGTCAATGGGACTCGAGTATACTAGTTTACATAGTTCTAGGAGGAGAATCCAAGAGAGGCCCCACAAAGGTGAGGAACTACAAATAAAATGCAAAATGACAGGGGACCACCAATATAGGTGGTCAAGAAACCAATACAAATAGCAAAGTAGGGGGAACAAGAACCCCAAAGAACATAATTTGACAAGTATTGGAGAGAGAAGGTCTCATTGAGTATCATAGTTTAGGTCAGAATTGGAGGAGTCATTGGCGTCATTGTCGATCAATGTGAAGGGGCCGATACAAGATCTGATAGTGCTCATTGTGAAATAACCACCCTTTGGTTACAACTATTTTTTTCTAGATCATTATCATTACATTTCAAGTAATATCTCAATGAGCAAGCATCTTCCACCTAATTTAGAAGTGCCAATTTCATAACTTTTCCAATCATAGTCGTGGTGACAACTCAATGCCGCAACTCATAAGCTCACATTATACCTCAAGATTTCTTTCTTAATGTCTTTGCCTATGTACTCATTTTAAGAATTAGAGGCTTCGTAGTTCATACACCAATAATAGAGAGAATTTTGTTGGACTAATCGCCAACATCTACCTTTGGATTCGGGACATGGACTAACCACCTCCTGTGGATCATTTTTATCTTTGGTGTTTGTAATAGGCATTAATAGGTTGATCTTTT
>VDFB02268523.1:0-22775 GCA_007258455.2 Sequoia sempervirens
ATAATTTAAAAAGCCTTCCAACCTTCTTTTATAGAAAGAATAATTTGTTCCATCAAACATAGGGATCTCCTTCTTGTGTGCCATCCCAAATCTACCTTAAGCAGTTAAGATTTCTTCCAAGGAGCCTTACTTTAATACCAATTATTGAATACACAAGACAACTGAGGGGGGTATATCAATTTTACTCCAAAACTTCAAATCCCTTATACACATTCAGAGCCACATTCATTCATTAAACCCTTGAATTTTTTATGATTATTTATCATGAAAATAAAATAACATAAATTGAAACACAACACCATACACAAGAGAACACCACATTTATGTGGAAAACCAAAGAAGGAAGAAACCATAGTGATGATTAAATCACAATATAAGTAACATTAAAACTAAATATAATAGTGCTCAGTGTTGGAGGGCTCACTACCCAAAGAAAGAAAGGCTCACTATCAGAATATAAAAGAAGATAGAGAAGAATGTTACACAAAGAAAAATATCTGAATGAAATAGAGAATACTCAACAATCTCACTAACACCTTTGCATCTTTACTGAAGAATTGTAAACACATTCTACTCATTGCATATAGTAATCTAACACATAAAAATATCACATTGCAATTCTCAATTTTGTACTCTATAACTATGCACTTCGCATCATTCACATCTATCTTTTATATCTTTTCATCCCTTAACAACTCAACTCTTATTTATACCATCTTCAACCTTGAAATATTAGCCAAGGTCATCTATGCACATCAACCTTGCAAACTTTGTTGAATGAACAAGACAACTGAGAGGGTGGGGTGAATCAATTGTATCTAATCAAAAAATCAAAACCCTCAAAAGTAATTAGATCCACATGCATTCGTTAAACCCTTATGTATATAAGAGAAACTAAAATAACAACACCATATACAAGAGAACACTATATTTATGTGGAAAACCCAATGAGGGGAAAACCATGGTGAGGATTAGCTCACAATAAAATTAATTGCAAAACTGGTACAAAAGGGCTTATTGCTAGAATAGGACACATTGTCTAAAAAGGCTCACAACCAAGGCTAACTACCATAGAAATAAATACAAGAAGATAGAAGACAAATTTTACATAGAAAACACTTTCTCAATACAACAAGGAATCTACCACAATGCTCCAACACTTTTTTAGTCTAGCATGAAAGACTTCAGACATCTTTGGCTCACTTCATTTAGGAATCCAATACTTTGAAATTCACACTACTTTGCTTAGATTTGCATCACACACATCACTTGCATTGACCTCGCATCTATCTTTCTTCTCTTCATTCTCTCTCAACTCATAAAAACTCTTCTTTTATTTATATCAACCTCAACCTTAAGAATCTTCTCCAAGGTTAGAAATCTATTAGTTGTATTTACAAATTCAAATTAGGTTAACACCTAAACATTACCATGGTGGATAGGAATGAAAATGCACTATAAAAACACTTATTTGAGACCAAAAATTAAGTCACACACACCATGCTATGCATCCATTACTAAAACATTTTTGAATTTAGTGTAGACACTAGGTTGACCATTACCCATGAAAACACATTAAGAATTAAGTAAATGCTTTCAAAACTTTTGATATACCTAACCATGAATCCTCTTGACATTAATAAAAGAACAACATGATTAACTCTCCTTCAAAACCACAAGTCTTGAAAAGAAACTATAGAGAAATGTGGAGAAGATACATTTATCCCCGACACCTCTATAGAACACTACAAAACCAATTCACATACTAGTAAACACAACTTCCTTTCACCAATGATCCAGAACCCAAAATTTTGAATATAGCAACCTCTAATAGCATTGAATAGCATACTAAATTTACATAGGAATATAAGCAATATGGAAGAAATGTGGAGCAAAATTTGGAGCACATTCTAAACACTTGCATAATACTAGTTTCTTTGTTTATCAAATTTTCTCAAAAGCACTTGGAAATAAACTATCATAGACGTCATCTCAACTCATTACTTCATTCCAACTCATCTATAGACACTACAATAAAAGATAGCTCCATGTACTTACAACACTTCCTTAATATCTCAACTACACATGCACAACCTACAACAACCTATTTTCCTCTTTTCTATAATTTTCTCAATATCCTCAACATTTTTATCATGCAACAACTTCCTTAATACATAGTTGACATCAATGAAAACACCAATTAATAGAAATCCTATTGACATCAATGACAACACCTTCATACTTATAACAATCTCCACCTTTTCCATTCATGGCAACACATGATGTAAAAAAACATGAAATACATCAAAACAAATCTAAACACACTTTCTTTTCTCCCCCTGAATGATTTGACAATATGCACAAATTTCTCCAGTAATACCTTACACTTTTTGACATGATACTTTTTCCCCTTTTCACATCAATGGAAAAGGATAAATTTTTTACATTATTCTCCCTCTTTGACATTGAACCAACATACCTACTCAGAATACTCCCCCTTAGGAGTATACCCAATTAAGTCAATAATTCAATGAAAACACATGACACTACCTACTCCCCCTAAGGGATCTAGCCACCAACATCAGTTTAGAACAATAGATAGATACATAGATCCATTTGAATGATGCATCTCCATATGCACCTAATTCATCAGAGTGGTGACAACCCCAACCTCTCCCAAAGATACTCAAAAATATCCTTAGGAATAGCCTTAGTAAATATGCCAGCAATCTGATCCTTTGTAGGTATATACTCAAGTTTCACCTCATTCTCCATAACTTTCTCTCTCAAAAAGTGCTACCTAATAGATATATTAATTTTCCTTGAGTGCATCACTAGATTCTTTGAAATTTTAATTGCACTTATATTATCACAAAACATAGATATAGGCTTGTCATATAAAAATATAATATCCTTCAATTTTTGTCTCATCCACAAAACTTGTGTACATCATGTTGTTGTTGTAATATAATCATCCTTGGTAGTATATAAAGAGATTGAATCTTGCTTCTTGCTCAACCATGACACAAATCTACATCCAAGAAAGAATGCACCACTACTTGTACTTTTCTCGTCATCAACACAACCAACCCAATCTACATCTTTATGAGAACTTAATGTGAAATCAGTATCCTTAGAATACCATAAGCCATAATCTAGAGTGCCTCTTAAATATATAAATATCCTCTTTATTGCTGAAACATGTGTTTCTTTAGGATCTTCTTGAAATCTAGCAACAAGAAAAATTGCAAGCATGATATCCGATCTAGTAGCAGTTAGATATAGCAGTCCACCAATCATAGATCTATATCTACTCTAATCAACCTTATGTGAATAATCATATTTGCTTAATTTATAACTAGTCACCATAGGAGTGTATACCATTTTTGAGTCATCCATTCCAAACTTTTTCAATATCTCTTTGTCATGCTTAGATTGTGAAATGAAAATCCCTTTATTTGTTTGATTGATTTCTAGCCCAAGGAGGAAATTCATCTCCCAAAACATTGACATTTTAAATTCTTTCTACATTTCTTCAGAAAATATCTTACATATAGATTCATTTCCACCAAAGATAATATCATCCACATATAGAATCATTATCAAGATCTTTTCTTTCTCAATTTTGAAGATTACTATTTGCAGTACCTTTACTAGATCCTTGTTGTATCAAATATATGTCCAATCTTGCATACCAAGGTCTAGGAGCTTGCTTTAACCCATATAGTGCCTTCTTAAATTTACATACCATATCCAGTTGACCTAATAATTGAAATCCTTCAGGATGTTCCATGTAAACTTCTTCCAATTAACCATTTGGAAAAGTAGACTTAACATCCATTTGATAAACTTTAAAGTCCTTGGGTATGTGCAGGATCATGATGAGCCAAAAAGTGGCAATATGATGGGTATGTGGCTAATGACTTTTTTTTTACCCAAAATTGTTGAAATGAAAAGGGTTTTTAAAGGATATTCTCATATTTCCACCAATATAAATTATGCTTTATTTTAAATTTAATAAGTAATTATTATTCATTTCTACTTAAATTACAATTAAAAGTCCTTTTATTAATAAGCCGATTGAAAACATCCGTAGGCTTTCTAAACGTATCACTTTTTAAACCAAACATGTTTCACATTCTATGCTTGTGATACTATAGGATTGAAAATAAAAATTGAATTTCAAATGAAGATTTGATAAAGTTACGGGTTAAACATACAAGTTTTTATATTTTTAAAAAGTTGTAATAAAAATTCATACTAATTATTTAATTAGAAAAATTACAAAAAAATATGCATCACATCAGATATGAGTCTCTACTTATATCTAAAATATTATAAAAAATATTATTATTTTATTGTGGTTAGGGTGGTCGACAGACACCTACTTTCCCTAAATTTAAGTACTACACGATTGAAATTTCCACCACCAAATGATTTTTTAAAACAAACCTAGTAGTTTAGAAACTACATTCAATTTTATATAGATTCTATTCTTACATATTTTTGAAACAATATAGATAAATTATTCAAATTTTTACGTCAAGTTTCCTAACTCTGATTTTTTTTGAATTTTTTGCCACTTAAGGGCCTTTTTTTCCATGATGATCCTGCACATACCCCCTTGTATGTTACAAATGCCAAAAATGTTTTGATATCTTCCATCCTAGCCACCGAAGAAAATTTCTCCTCAAAGTCTATTCTTTCCACTTGTGAGTAACCCTTACACACAAGTCTTTCTCTAGTCCTTACCACTTCTCTATTCTAATTCATCTTGTTTCTAAAAACCCACCATTTCCAATTATATTCTTATTTTACAATCTAGGAACAATTCTCAAGTCTATTTTTTCTCAAGTTGCATAAGTTATTGTTTCATTTCCTTCATCCAATGTTCATCCTTGCATGCTTCACTCACTATTTTAGGTTTGAATTTAGAAAATAAGCATAGATTCACCTCAACTTCAGTAGCTTTGCTACTTGTCAATACACCTTTCCTTTTGTCTCCAATGATTTGTTCTTCAGAATGATTCTTTTGCACATACTAAGGCGTCTTAGGGGTCTTCTCTAGAGATTATTTCTCTTCATTCTACACTTCTTCTTCATCAACTTTTTCTTCTCCTTTTTGTCTACAATTAGGTTCATCTAACACATATCCATCCACTGCAGTTGAATTTTGCAAGTTTTCATCAATCTTAACATTTGCACTTTCAACAATCTTTCTCTACATTTTTTTGTGACATTTGTAAGCTTTGCTTTTAGTAGAATATCCAAAGAAGATACATTCATCAAACCTTGCATCAAACTTTCCTAAGTTTTCTTCTTCTCTTTTGATGTAACATTTTCTCCCAAATACTCTAAGATACTTCAAAGTAGGAATCCTTCCAAACCATAATTCATAGGGAGTTTTTTGTGTTGTTAGCTTTGGCTTGTACCCTATTAAGTATGTAAACAAAAGTATGAAGAGATTCTCTCTAGTATACTTCTAGTAGATTTTCCTCTTTCATCATAGTCCTAGCGGCCTCTTGAATTGTCCAGTTTTTCCTCTCACCACTCCATTCTACTGAGGAGTTCTAGGGGCAGACAATTGCCTTTATTCCATGAACTTCACAAAACATGTTAAATTCATTAGAGGTGAATTCACCACCTTTGTCATACCTCAAACATTTGATTTTAAAATCCATTTCACTCTCAACCATAGCTTTATATGCCTTGAATTTATCTAGTGCATCAAATTTTTCTTTGAGAAAAGTAACGCATGTCATTCTAGAATAATCATCAATCAAAAGCATAAAGTGGGTATGTGCAGGATCATGATGGGCCAAAAAGCGGCAATATGATGGGTATGTGGCTAACGACTATTTTTTTTGGCCCAAAATTGATGAAAAAAAAAAATAGGTTTTAAAGGAGATTTTCAACTTTCCACCAATATAAATTATGTTTTACTTTGAATTTATTACAATTATTATTCATTTTCTATTCAAAATTACTTACTCAAAGTCTTGATTGAAAACATCTATAGATTTCAATGATATCACATTTTTTGAATCCTAACATGCATCACATCTCTATGCTTCACGCATTCATAGGATTTCAAAAAAATGAATTTCATGAAGATTTGACCAAGTTAAGGTGGTCGCATTATATGAGTTTTATATTTTATAAAAATTGTAATGTAACTATACTAATTATTTACTCAGAAAAATTACAAAAAAATATGCATCACATCAGGCATGAGTCCTCTATTAATATATATAAAATCTTATAAAAAATATTATCATTTTATTGTGGTTAGGGTGGTTAGACAAACACCTACTTCTTATTTTTCCATGAAATTTAAGTACCACTGCATTGAAAATTTAATTTTTTACCAAATAGATTTTTTTGTTTTTTGAACAAACCTAGTAGTTTAGAAACTACATTCAATTTTATACAAATTATATTCTTACATATTTTTGAAATAATATAGATAACTTATTCAAATTTTTGCGTCAAGTTGCCTAACTCTGATTTTTCTAAATTTTTTGCTACTTAAGGGCTTGTTTTTCCATGATGATCCTACACATACCCATACCTATCACCTTGTAGAATTCTAACCCTTGTAGGAACACAAATATTTGTATGTAATAATTCCATTATTCCATTATATTGTTCCTTTTCCTTGAAACTACTCCTTACTTGCTTTCCAAATTGAAAATCCCTATAGACAACATTGATAGGTTTTGTGATTCTAGGCAGGTCTCTCACTACATGAACTGAACTGATTCTCACAAAATGATCAAAATTAATATGACACATCCTTTCATGCCATAACCAACTACCACTAATCTACAATATAAGGAAATGACCATTAACACCCTTAAGCTAATAGATGTTCCCATTTGTTCTCTTACCCACAACAATCATAGTTTTAGGCCCTTTTCTAATCTCACATGTTTCATCTTTAACCATAAGATTATATCCCCTACTACACATTTATCCAATACTCAAAAGGTTATTCCTTAAAATTCTTAACATATTAAACATTATCAATGTTATGTTTTCCATCAAAACTCATTGAACATATTCCACAAATCTTAGCTCCTAAATCATCTCCAAATTTAACTAGTCCTCCATCATATTTTTCAAGTTTAACAAACTTACTCTTGGCTTTGGTCATGTGAATAGAGAAGCCACTATCAACAACCTAGTCATTATTATCCTCTTTAACATGAAAATGAGATACCAAAGTACCTTCAACCTTATCCTTTTTCTCCAGAATACATTCCTTCACACAAATTTCAAAGTTAGTAGAACTAGGTTCTTATTTTATAGCCAAGAACAAGCATTCATTGTCATCAAAGTTTCCATAATTATATTCATGATCAGAAATACGAACATCTTCTTTAACATTGTAAGATTTCTTAATCATCTATCCTTTGTTCTCCTTTTTCCTATTGTTTATAGCTCTTTTCAGACATCTAGAATCATAATGACTTATATCACCACAACTAAAAAAATTGAAAGGTAATTTACCTTTGTACTTGCTAGTTCCCCTCTTCATTCTTCTTACAAAGTTAGCCTCCACATCATCAAGCTCTTCCTTATCTGAATCTTTAACCTTTTCTGATACTCTAGGTTTGAAAGCAGTTTCTACATTTATGTCATTTTTCATTCCCTTCTTTATCATTTCAAGAGAAGTTAATTTACTAATCATCTGATCTCTAGAATAAGTATTAAGATTTGCAATATCCTCAATAACACATACCTTTTCACTATAAAAGTCAGGAAGAGACCTGAGAACTTTCTTTACCACTTTAGATTCTTTGAATTGTCCACCAAGGCCTCTCATTGTGCTCACAAGATCATCAACTCTCCACATGTAGTTTTTCATTGTTTCATCTTCAGACATATGCAGAGTCTCAAATTGTGCCTTCAAATTTAGCAAAATTGCTTGTTTTACATTTTCATCAACTTCATAAATTCTTTCTAGCTTAACTCAAACCTCTTTAGAAGTCTTCAAGCTCATAACTTTTACTAATTCAATATTTGAAAGACTATTCACAATAATAAATATTTCCTTAGCATTGTATTCATCTTTGCATTTGTACATGGACCATTTGTAGGTGAATATATGCAGTATAATAAGCCTTTTCAACCTCAAATCCCTGAGCTTCCAGATATCCTTCAAAATTTGTCTTCTAGAATGCATAATCTATGCCATCAAATCTAGGGAATTCTAAAGAAACATAGTTCACCATCTCGAATCTACCTTGATTAGTTAAGCTCTTATCAAAGGAACCTTTCTTTGATATGGATTGTTGAATGAAAAAGACAAGTGAGAGGGGGGCTGGTGCAGGGGCACCATATGTTTTCATGCCTCCAAGAGGGGTAAAAAGTTAATATTTTGTTTTGATTGAGTTCTTAGTATGTAATAAAGTCTAAGAAAACCATTTTAAATGTGTTGGAGTCTAGTTTGGGTCAATAGGTGTTAAGTTTGTGAGAAAATGTAAAAGCTCTGTGCTGAATGTTGATAAGTAGGAGGTATTTTTCCACAACAAGGTCAAATTATGATATTGCTATCAGATTCAACCGCGGTAGTTTTTGAGTCAAACTCATTGACCCATGTTTCATGAGTAGTGGTTCACAAGAACCCATCTCATGATAATGAATGGTCCACTTAGCACTCATTACGTCTAGGTGATGCCCACATAGATGAAGCACTAGGCCTTCTTGTGAGGTCACCCATCCCAAGATTGCCTAGTTTGCTGCTTTTAACCAGGGAGTTTTCTCCAAGGTTAAGCCCGCTTGAGTTGTTACCCCATTTGCAAAACCTTCAGCAAGTGTTGTGCCTTATGAACCATTCATAATAGAGCCCCTTTTAGCTCATCAATTGATAAGTAGGAGGTATTTTTCCACAGCGTGTCAAATTATGATATTGCTATCAGGATTCAACCGTGTAGTTTCGAGTCAAACTATTGACCCATGTTTCATGAGTAGTGGTTCAACAAGAACCCATCTCTCATGATATCGAATGGTCCACTCTTAGCACTCATTGCATCTAGGTGATGCCTACGTAGGTGAAGCATCGGGTCCATCCCGAGGTCACCCATCCCAAGATACAGCCTATCTTCGCCGGGCTAACCAAGGAGTTTTCCATAAGCAAGCCCGCTTGAGTTGCTTACCCCATTTGAAAACCTTCAGCAAGTGTTGTGCCTTATGAACCATTCAATAGAGCCCCTTTAGCTCATCAATTGATAAGTAGAGGGCTTTTCAACAAAAAAAATAACTTTTGCAATTTTTGGTGTCTAGTGGAAGTTGAACAATTGGAACTTGAAAAATTAGTTGTGAACCTTTGAGAAATATTGTGAAAGGTTTAAAAGTTCCTTAGGAGGTTGAGGCAAGGGTTAGAGGTTGTAATTTTGAAATTTGAGCAATAAAGTTCCTTTGATTTCCTGCAAATCTAAACATTGCATCATTGTTTCTTGATGTAGTATGGTACTAAACGACCATATCTTGACTCAACATAAATTGTGGATAATAGAGCATTGAATTCCTTTACCATTAGCACTAGTTTCATGTGATTCTACTGCATTTTGAGTGAGTTACATCAATTTACCTCAAAACTATCACAAACCCTAGATATGGTAGCTTGAAGGAAAGAAAAATGGACATCTCTCCATTCCACTAGTAAAATGTATTGGAAATCTATGGAATGGTTTTTAATAAGGTTTTATTTGATTCTCCAAAGTTATAGGATCAAGGGAGAAGGTTTATGATGAGGGCACAACCCGAGACATAGAAAATAACCCACAAACAAGAGAATAATTTTATTATTCAGAAAATGGAGCTTCTTACATGCAGAGGATCTCAAATCCCCAAGTTCTACAACACATGCAAGTTACAAAAAGCTTCAGAATCACCCTTTCACAATATGCGAGCTTGTCCCCCAAAAAGTTACCCAAAAATTAGAAACCTGCCCATAAATAGAGCTCCTCCTTCATTTGGAGCCAAAACAACATTCAAATTTTAGTTTAGGAGGTTTGGCGCCAAAAAATTACAACTTGAAGTTCAAATTTCAAAAGAACATTTGCAATTGTATCTTCTAGAAAGTGCGCCAACTTCCTGGGGCCATAACTTTTGATCTGGGACTTTATTCGTGAACTGGTTGAACCATTGAAAGGTCTCAAAGTCAAGAACGTGACTTGAACCGCTTACACCAATTCCCCAGCAAAGTTTTTGGGGCCAATCCTGAACTCTAAGTACCCCAAATCTTAACTTGGAAGATTTTTAGTGCAAACTGGGAAACTAAACGCGAATATCTTTCCACCGTGAATAGAAAAATAAAATCAGAATTGGGAATTCTATTATGATGAAAGGCACCAAACAAAATCTAAAACTCTAGAAACTTGAAATTAACATTTTGGGTGATGCAAGTGATTGCTCCTCTCTTACACCACGGATTCTCGATCAAACACCTGTGGTAATTTGAGAAGTGACCCCCACATGTTCCCAAAATGTGGAGGGAAACCAAACGGTTGGACTCCTACCTTTAGGCAACTCGTGATGAATCTTCAAAACGTGCCTTCCTTCCATTTCACTAGATATTCTTCATAACGCTTTGCTCCCCTGCACTTCTTCCCACATGATCATCCGTGATTTCTTCAATCTCCTCCTTTTCTCAAGTAGGTGCTAGAATCCCACATTGTTCCATCGTTGGTACTTCCTCCTGGTACACTCCTCTCACATACTCACAAATTTGAAATGTTGAACATAGGGGAAATGTTGAATCCATCTGGCAACTCTACCTCATATGCATTCCTTGAATCATGCCTCTTCAAAATTTTACAGGGACCGAACTTCATCTTCAATTTGTTATATGTTCCCACTGGAAACCTTTCTTTCCTCAAGTGGACCATCACTTCATCACCAATCTGAAACTCCTTATACCTCCTCTTCTGATCTACCTTAGCCTTATAATGCATATTCATCTTGTTAATATGTTCTCTTACTTTCTCATGTATATCCTTGATGTGTTCTACAAAATCTTTGGCTTCATCACTTGTTTTCGCTCTCTTGGTCCATCTTCCTCAATTCTAAAGCTATTCCGGGCTACCTCGTGACACAACTGAATGGTGATCTACTAGTGTCATGACGTAATTGTTGCAAGAAAATTTTGCTTGGGGTAAAGATCAAGTCCCATCCCTTTGGCTTATCTCCTACCAAACATCTCAAGAGGTTACCCGTGACCAAGCATCAACCCTTTGTCCGCTTCATCTATTTATAGATGGTGTGTAGAACTAACTGACTTGCCCTTCTTACTTTCTTTCCCATTAAGGTCTCCAAAAACTTTGCACAATTCTGTGTCATGATCCGGAATAATATTTTATGTGACTATGTGGCCTCACCTAATTCTTTGAAGAACAAGTCACAATGTGGACTGCATCATGGGTCTTTTGACATGGAATGAAATGTGCCATCTTTGAAAACCTATCAACCACTACAAAGACTGAATCATTCCCTCGTTGTGTCCTTGGCAAACCAAGAACAAAGTCCATACTTATATCCTCCCATGGCCTCTCTGGCACAAGTAAGGGCTGACATAAGCCTGTATTCTGGTTCACTCCTTTAGCCATCAGACATACCCCTAAGCTTATAATAAAATCTTTTTCACATCCTCAGACAACTGAGGCTAATAATAATGCTTCATCGATAATGGCAATGGTCTTATCCCACTCAAAATGTCTAGCCAATCCTCCACTATGCTTCTCCTTTATCAGGTTCTCCCTCATGGAACTCCTCAGCATACACAATTGACTTCCCTTAAATAACATGCCATCATAGATTATGAAATCCAACCACCTTGTCCTGTCCACTGTAACAGGTTTCTTGCAAGCTTTAAAAGCCTCTACGAAATAAGGATCTTCTGCATACAGTGTCTTAAGTTCATTTAACCCAACCACTTCAATCTGCATCTTTGTCATCAATGTATGTCTCCTACTTAAGGCATCTGCAACCCTATTTGACTTCCCACTCCTATGTTTCAAAACAAAGGTATAACTCTGCAAAAACTCTACCCATTTCATATGCCTCTGATTTAATTTTCCCTGACTATTTATGTACTGCAAGGCCAGATGATCAGTATATAGAACAAATTCCCTCGACAACAAATAATGTCTCCATTTCTTTAATTCTTGAACTATTGCATAAAAAATTTTGATCATATACAAAATACTTTCTCTTGGCATCATTTAACTTTTCACCTAAATAGGCAATGGGCTTACCTTCTGGCTCAATGACTACCCAATGGCACAAACCATTGCATCAAAATCCACCAAACACCTTGTTGAAATCTAGGAGGGCTAGAACAGTTGTTTCACACCTTCTCGGGCTCAACAAATTAAAAACTTTTTTGTCAGCTTCCATCGCCTCCACTTGAATTCTTTTCTATCCCTCTCATTATTTCAGCTTTAAGGGTCCAATAAATAATGATGTTTCCTAATCAACTTTCTATAAAAACTATCCAAACCATGGAGAGATCTCACCTCAGTAGTAGTTCTTGGCGTAGGCCATTCTAGAATAGCCTTCACCTTCTCTAGGTCCATCTTGAGACCTTCTACTGAGAAAAAGAACCCCAAGTACACTAATCCCCTTCACAAACCAGACTCTTCAGATTAAAACAACAGCTTCTAATTTTAACTTCTCAAAGGCTTCCAAATATGCACTAGATGCTCATCCAACGCCTTACTAAAAAATCAAAAATATCATCTAAATACATAATAACAAAACTTCCTGTGAATTCTTTTAGGCACCTCGCTCATGAGTTGCATGAATGTGCCTCTGCATTGCTAGCCCAAAGGAATGACTAACCACTGCATGTGCCCCTTTGGTCTTGAAAGTAGTCTTCCATTCATCTCCCTTTTGAATTTAGATCTAGTGATAACCACTCTTCAAATCAATCTTTGTGAAGTATTGAGTTCCACTCAAATAGTCCATCGTCATCCATCCTTCAGGGGAAATCACATTTGATTGTTATCTTGTTTATGGCTCAAGAATTGCATTACATCCTCCACTTCATCCTTCTTGGTGCTAGTAATTTGTACCGCATATGGAATCAAACTCTCCTCAGACAAACCCCTTTCTCAACAACTCTTTTGAACTTGTCTGTTCAACTCCTCATTTTCTGTTGGGGTCATTCTATGAGCTACCTTATTTGGCAAACTGGCTCCAGGAATCAAGTCATTTTCTTCCTTATTGGTGGTAAACCCTTAGGTACATTATCAGAAACAATATCCTAAAACTCATCCAACATCCTAGAAACTTCTTCTGGAACATTCTCACTATCCTCCTTACGCACTCTAGGAATCAATGCATAACACACACTCATGCTTCATACCTTCTAAAATTTTTCTTCCATCTACATAACAAATTCCTGCACTATTGCATACCTTTTCTTCAGTCTCCTTCAGGGGTTTCAACTTGTGATGAACCCCATCCTTTGTCAAGGAATAAGTGTTTGCATGGCCATCATTTATAGCTCGCCTATCGAACTTCCATGGCCTCCCCAACAACATGTGATATGAATCCATGGGGATGATATCACAGAGTACCTCATCATGGTAGCTCCCGATCTTGAACTTTACTAGGCACTGCTCATTGACCAAAACTTTGTGGTCTTTCTGCAACTAGGCAATATGATATGGATGCGGGTGCCTTTCCCTCTTCAGCTTAAACTTTGTGACCATCTCTTCTGACACCAGATTATTAGTGCTCCCACCGTCAATAATGACATCACAACATTTTCGTTCACACTTGCACCTTGTGCGAAACCGATTCTTCCTCTGTTCTGCTTCCTTTTCCTCAGTCACCAGGGCTCTCCTAATCACTAGGGCGTCTCCCCTTTCAACATCATTTGAATGTTAAGATTGGGCCTCCTCATCTGCATGCGCAACCCTTCCACGACCTTTGGCCTTTTTTCTGCCCTTCCTTGGTGTTAGGACATTCATAGGCTCGATGCCCTTCTTCTTCACACACTAGAAACACGCCTTTGAAACCACCTCTTCTAGATCCTTGTCCATATCTCCCTCATCCTCTACCTCTTTGATTGCCACTGTTTTGATCACGAGGGCCGTAGAAGTTGTCATTTCTTTGGCTTTGACTGGTACCCACATCTTCACTTTTCTTTTCATCATCATTTTTGCTTCCTGAAGGTCTTCCATTGCCCCTTTCGCTTTGACCTCCTCATCCTTTTTGCTTGCCATCAAATCTTTTGTTCAACTTCTCTTCCACCTTCAGTGCAAACTGATACACATCCTCAATGGTGGTCATTCTAACTAGGCTTAACTCCTCCTGAATGCTTAGTCGTAACCCATTAAGATATCAGGCTACCTTCTCCTTATTTTCCTTTATGTGACCCATTCTAATGATTATCTTGTGAAAATATTCAATATATTCTTTCATAGATCTACTTCCTTGCTTCAACCCTTGCAATTTCTTCAACAGATCTAACTCGTAGTCCATTGGTATGACCTGCTTCTTCAGTTTCTCTACCATGCGATCCCATCTGGTAAGCTTTTCTTTTCCTCTTTGATTTCTTTCCAACTGGACCACTTTCCACCAAATACTAGCATGGCCCTTCAGCTTTATTTTTGTAAACTTAACCTGATCTGGGTCCTCCATTTCCTTATACTCAAAATATTCTTCTAGCTCATTGATCTAGTCGATCAACTCTTACGGGTTAAGACTTCAGGAATAACTAGGGACTTCTGCTTTGGGTCTTTTCCCATTCTTCAAAATGGCCCTTATTAGCCACATTTGGTCTTGATCAATTACTTCTTCTTCCTCTTCTACATTTGAACCTTCTTCCTCTCCTTCATCCTCACTTTCCTCCCTCGGGTTTAACCCTCTTCTCAACTGCTCTTGTAACATGTCAATCTGTCTTTGGATGGCTGCCAATGCATCTCTTCCACCAGCATTTCTGCCACCTCGACCACCTCTAGCACTGCCATGCCTACCAGGCATCACTCTTGGAGGCATCTTCCTTGACCTCGACCCACAACCACAGTCCTGGTGTGAACTGCCTCACGATCGCCAATTTGTCCACACGCTCAAGAAAACCCACTCTGATACCACTTGATGAGGGCACAACCCAAGACACATAAAATAACCCACAAACAAGAGAATAATTTTATTATTTAGAAAATGGAGCTTCTTACATGCAGAGGATCTCAAATCCTCAAGTTCTACAACATATGCAAGCTACAAAAAGCTTCTGAATCACCCTTTCGCAATATGTGATCTTGTCCCGAAAAAAAGTTACCCAAAAATTAGAAACCCGCCCATAAATAGAGCTCCTCCTTTGTTTGGAGCCAAAACAACATTCAAATTTTAGTTTAGGCAGTTTGGCACCGAAAAATTACAACTTGAAGTTCAAATTTCAAAAGAACATTTGCAATTGTATCTTCTAGAAAGTGCGCCAACTTCCCAGGGCCATAACTTTTGATTTGGGACTCCGATTAGTGAACCGTATGAACCGTTGGAAAGGTATCGAAGTCAAGAACGTACATGAAATCCACTATGCAAATTTTTGGCAAGTTTTAGGGCTGATCTGGGAACTCTAAGTGCCTCAAATCTAACTCAGAAGATTTTTAGGTGCAAATATGGGAAACTAAAACTGCAATATCTTTCCACCCAGGAGTAGAAAATTAAAACCATAAATTGGGAATTTCATTATGACAAAAAGGGTATCCAAAAATGTAAAAACATCTAAAAACTGAGAAACTTGAAATTTAACTATTTTTGGGTGATGCAAGATTGCCCTTACACCACTGGATGCTCCTGCATCACAATGGCGAGGCTACCCTATTCTATCCATATTTTGAATTTGAGGTTTATGTTAAATTAAAAATTAATTTAGTTTCAAACATTTAATTCAATTTCTCAAGAACAATAATGAACCCAATGATTAATAAGCATAGTTGAGCACAACAACTTAAGTGAGAGCCAAAAATAGTTCAAAAATATTGGGCTTAATAATTTATGATGATACATTTAGCCCCCACTTTTCTGAGGGTATAAATTTATTCTCATACTCACACTAATATATGGAGAAGTGAAAAGGGGTCGTTTTATCGAAATATTGAAGATGTAGGATAAAACTAAGCTAGGGGATGTGCTAGCCCCCAAGCGTAGGATCCTAGTAAACAACAATGTCAAGATAAAAGAATGAACATACATACAAAAGACATGATGAAACACAAGATATAATATAATGAAAACAAAAATAATTCACAGGAACTACATGAAGAAAACATGAAATAAACATAGAGAAAACATGAAGTGGACAAGAGAAACATGGAGAGAACATGATGCAAACATTAAGTTGTGAAGTAGGAAGAGTGATCCTAGATCCAAGTAGGATTAGCTTCTTTTCACTTTACTCCATATTTAGACACAAAAATAATTCGGGTTGATTATATTGATACCATAAGGAAGAGACAATCTCTTAGGGTTTTCTTCCTTTTTGAGTTGTAAAGAAGATAAATTGGATGTGTGTTTTAACAAGCCTATTTGATATGTAACCCTAAATAAAAAAATGTATTTTATCACACAAATGAAGCTAAAACTAATTGAAAAAATTAAGATATGAGAGAGATACGTAGAGGAACCTATGATTGAAATTTAATCCTTAATTTTCGGGAAAGGGATTGTAGTGCTCTAGACCTAAGTGTCAACCTTTCTATGATCTACAAATATCAAATTCTATGTTACACTCTGGATTGTGTTTCATATGGTTGGATCCTGATGAAACTTCTAGATCTTACCCACACACATGAAAAAAGGGGCTTCAAAGGTTGTGTTATATAAGGAATTTCTTGAGGAAAATTGCATTTTGGTATTTTTACCTCCACATATAGTGAATGATAATGATAAAGAGGACACACTCTAGGTCAGGCTAAAATAATAATAATTGAATGAAATGAAAAATGGTAAATGGATAATGTTACCTTAGCCATGAAACCCTTGTTGAAGAGATGTTCACACCATAAGTCATGATTAAACTTGATTGATGGATGGTTTGATTGGTATATATACTTGCACAAGGTTAGTCCACAAAATAGAACATGTAGATGTAGTTGGCCTATAGAGGATAACTCAATAAATCTTCATGAGAGTGGCATTATTTATCATAATAATTTCCTACATATAATTTCTTCCTTCTTCCCAGTGACTTGAATGCATGATCTTAATTGATTAAAGTATTGTAATAATGTTGTTAACTAAGCCCTTAAATTTCCTTGACTTCTTTTAGGATTATGTATTTTCTCAATAGATTAAATCTAAGATTGCAAATGGTGAAAAATACTTGTATGTGTGTTCATTTATTTAATTTTTCATAAATTAATTATCGATAGATAAATAAATATAAATTTCTAATGTTGAAATTTTGACATTAAAATATTTGAATTTGGGACAAAAAGGGTTGGACAAAGGTGCTATTTCCCTAGTCTACACTTATTTGACGATCTTAAGCATTTGGAAGTAAATATTAATCTACCATTTTCAATTAAACTCTAATTTTCTAAAAATGATTATAAATGAGGCAAATTAAAAGAATAATTGGGCCTAAGCACATAAGGGAGAGCTAAACCTAGTGTGAAATTTTCAAGGGTGATATTTTAGGGCACTACATTTAGCCTCCACTTTAGTAAGACCATGAACTTACACTCAAACTAACACTAAAGTAAGGATAAGCCAAGGGTTTGATTATCTAATCATTGAAGAGAGAATGGCATCGAATTTAGGGTATTTCTTGGCCTCTGGGCTCAAGAACCTATGTGACATTATTATAAAGAAAAATGAATATACACATGAGGTGTAATGGAATATATCAAACAAAAATTACACACAATAAAGACACCATGCCAGGTCTTAGGAGTTGATGTGAAAACTCAAATACTTATGTGAAATTTGAATTTATATAGAGAGTTTGATTATGCTATGTTTATCCCAAAGGTAATGCATATGGAATTGATGGTTATAAGGATTTATGACAAGATTGTGTTTTTAAAATGGTATCTTCTAATATGTCATATCTTCCTACATAAATGGAAGATAATATGGAATAAACCCATGCAATTGAGATTCTTTGATTATCAAGAGGTCCTAGTAGAAGTTCAATGTTGAACATGCATTTGTGGCATGTACTATTAGAACTCCAATTATGTGGTTTTTGAGAATTTATTTTTCCAAAATATCTTGGTAAACTTAGCTGGTAAATCAAAAAGGTTTCCAAAGTTAGTAATGAGATTCTTAAGGCCAAAGGATAGGCAACCAAAGTTGGGATTCTAGAATAATTAGCAAGATCAGTATCTCCATTAAAATTCAATGACCCATATATGACATAACCTTTTCTCCCCTCTCTTGTTTTTAGGAGGAAAATATTAAGTGGATTTAAGAGATAATTGAATACCTAATTGCAAGATAAAGCATTCAAGCCTTGTATTTTAATAAATTAGGGAAAGAATAAATGTTAATCAACAAAGTTTTGAAGCTGAACCCAAGGGAAACAAACCTGCAAACAATAATCTATTTAGATCTATTCATATATTCTAGAAAGTTTCATCTTCCAATCTAGGGTTCCATCCTTTGATTAGACAATTTTATCTAGATAATTTTCATGTCAGGTACTTCTATCTCTACACTCTACTTTTTTGTCACTATTTTTATGCATGAGTTCTATAAAAAAATTTAAATCATATTAGTTTGTAGAAATTGCATATTTAGCCTAGTTTTCATATACATATTCAAATTAATTCAATTTATAATCAATCAAATCAATCCCACTTGAACACAAAAGAGGACCAAAATCTTGATCAATCATTCTATCTTTTCCATTGAGCATAGTAGACAAGTGGTCTTGTGTGAACAATTTTGGTTCCTCTCTAATATAATATCAGGAAAGGTGTGATTTAGACTCTATATCCCTTTTCCCATAACATAAATTAATTAGTCAACCAATCTCATCTTGAATCTACAATTATGCAAGAAAATAAAAATTCATGCTATCTCTAAGGAAACACTCAAAATCAAGGGATTAAAATCAATATACACAATATACATTGATAGGATAAGGATTTAAAGAATTAATTAATAAAATATAAAATATATATTTTAATTTATTTTTGAAAATTGGTTTTCTTACAACTATACCACATGGAAAAAAATCAAGAATATAAATATTACAAGACAAGATTTAACTTATTCTAGAAAAATAATATAGAACTTGGGAGAAAATCCCCATAATAAATCCTCATATATAATCTAAATTTATAATATGAAATTGGTATTTCTTTTCTCAAATTACTTTGTCTATTATGTATTACATTTCTTCTTTAGGTCCTACAAATTTTTTAAAGAGCTAGAAACTTAATTTTAAAAAATTTCTATGTACATATCCCTGTTAATTGTATTTTGACCATATAAAAATAGCCCTTGACAATGTAGGTGAACTATGGTAAAGTATTAGGCCATTAGCAGGGTATAGGTTTGTGTTAGCATATGAAAAAGCTACCCATACATGTTTCCTATGTATTTCTCCTTTAGAGTAGTTGAATCTACTATGAAATGACTTTCCCAATGATGACATTATTCCTTTAAACCTAGATGGCCAAAATATTCCTAAATTTCAGCCACATGCATTAGATAATTAGAAATCCTAGTGGTCATGTATGGAATTACGTAAAATGTACCATTAAATCCTATAAAGTATAATATTAAATGGTTTAAATTATGTACAAAGAAAAAAAGATTAAAAGATATATTTTTAAGGTATATAACATGTTTATGTAGGTAGGAATTAGGGCATAAAATAATCCATGTGAAAGAATAGGTCAGCATCATGCACTTGATAGGTCAAATATGAGTCCAATATGGGTAAAAAAAGCACAACAAATATGAAGTAAAGTGATCACTTCAAGGGAGAGGTTGTCAAGTTAAATTTATGTGAAAATAAATTTATGTGATAATGAATTCTACTTAGTTTATCTAAGTAATTTCTTGTGTAGGAAACATGTCTCATGTTGTTATTGGCCATGGGAAAGTGAGAAGGTAACATGTGACAACGTAGAGAAAAATTAAGACAATTTTTTGACCTTATATTCCTCATATTTTGAAGTGTAATCCTATAAGGTGATCCCTTAGTATCATTCCCCACTTTTTGACCTGATTGAGATGTTTTTGATTAGAAAAGTAGGGTAAGATCCCTAATCCAAAATAAAACAACACAAAAAAGAAAGACCACAAAGCCACAATAGTTTAAACAAAAATGAGGCCTATAGGACAACTAGAGAATAAAACCAAGTCACAAATAAAATAGCTATCAAGAAAAAACTGAAATGACATGTGGGCCTCAAAGAGAAAGGCATGGATGCCCCTAAACCAAAATGAAAAAGAAAAAAAAAACTGCACTATTCTTTTTTATTATTAATTAAGTTATAGTCATGCTTCAACAACTCCAAGTTGTTCCTCTAGACATCCTCAACATCACCATCAATGTCCTCTTTCGGTGTGTTAGCATCCTATTTTTCCACATTTTTGCATTTCATCTTTTTAACTTTTGAAAGCCCAAAAACTATTCCAAAAAATACTTTGTTCATGATTCCATCACTGATAGAGATCATGCTGTTAAAATCACTATTGAGTTTTCCAACCTTCTCCCATTGGGTATCTACCTGGTTCTTATAGAACTAGAGGGTATCACTTCCTAGATCCTCCTCCTCCTCTGAGTTGACCATTTCCTTTACATTCTCTTCCTTTTTCTCCTGGTCTGTGACTTCCTCTACATCTGCCAAAATTGTATTCACTTCATTCCCCTAATATTATTTTTCCTCTTCATTCTCTATTTTCTTCTCCTCTACTTCCTCTTCTACACTTGTATTATCATCTTCAAAATTATTCCCTATCACAACTTCCAATTATTTTTGGCTCATATACAAACCATCCTCATCTTGCATAGGGAGATAATCATCATTAGATGAACCTTCCTCATCTTCGAAGACAAGCTTCTTATCTTTAACATTTTTGTTTTTATCCTTCTTTATACAACTTTGGCCAATATAGCTGACCTCCTATCACCTTTTCCACTACTGGAATCATCTAAATGTCCCTCCTCACCCTTGTAAGTAATTTCAATTGTTATCTTGTAAGTCATTAATGAATCATCAAAGTCTTAAAAATTTTATTTAGATTCATAGGGGATAGCTAGGGCTTTCCTTTTTGATAGGGGGCAGAGATTTTTCTTTAGTAATAGGGTCTTTTGTTGTAGTACAATGTTAGATAGCAGATTTTTGTGAAGTAACACTAGGTTTCGAGGCCAATTTTGGTTTCTTACTTGATTTAGGGATAGATTGAAGAAAGTGAGGGTTTTCATTTAGAGGATCAATTTTTAGAGTCTACATTATTCACCAAGCACTATAGAGGGGCTAGGGGAAAAACATAATTATAAAGTCCTTGGATTAGGCCTTGATGTAGTGGGGGGAAGCCCCTTTAGCCATACATAAAGGAGTATTGATTCTCTTTCCTCCTTATGTGATTTAGAAAAGGAAAAGAATAGCCATGAACCATAGTGTATCTACCTTCAAGTGTGAAATATTTCATGATATGAATGCTTATCAGACCATAAGGAGCTAAAAAATTCACTCAATCATATATGTTTTGGAATTTCTTTAGTTTCTCATCCTCACCAAGGAAGCTAATAATGAAACACTGATAATTCTTGTTTCTTACCTTCACAACCTTTAAACCCTTGCACTCCAAACTTTTTGCTTCGATAATTAGTTTTGGGGTAACCTTGAAACATACACTACTAATGAAAACCTTATATTCCCTGCATGAATTAAATAATTTTGAGGCGAGGTTTTCATTGAATCCCTTCATAGACAGAAAGAAAGGTGCCATCCCTACTTCTTCAAACAACTTCTAAAGTTCCACATTTTTTTTGAGAGGTATACCAGACAAAGGCTTAGAGAACTTCCTTGGTCCACCCATATTATTTCCACAACCCTTCCACCTCCTTCACATAGATGTATGATACATAGCAACCACACCCCAACATCAGCTTTCACCTAATTGGTATGTTTTGATTAGATTAAAGTTTGTAAGGGTCAATACCAATTTAAAAAATAACCAAAGAGACCCAATGAGGGGGCTCATGAGAAGTGAGACACCCAAAAACAAACAAAAAAAGTAGCTACAAATAGACCAGCAACATAAAACAAAAGAGAGCAAAAAATAGAACAAACAAGGGATCAAACGAGTTATTGGTCTCTCAATAGCTTAAGACCACTAATGGCCTGCCACTCCTTAGCCAAGAAATGGAGTTTTTTCTCAAAGGAAAAAGGAACCTTGTTAGTGGGTTGTATCTCCTTAGTACTGGGTGAAGAAAAGTTGCCTCCTTTCTTACCCTTTTCCGTGGAGTGACGAACATCTTGACTATCCTCACCAGATCTTTTACCATGGATGCTAAAAATTTCCTTCTAAAAAACTTGGATAGTGACTATGGTGTTTTTGATAATCTCCTTGTTGTAGTCCACAATATCTTGGAGGCACTTTATGGTTTTATCTTCAGTACTATGCATAGTCTTAGTTTCTACTTGAAGCTTCACAATATTTAATTTATGTCAATTATAGAAAACACATCATCAAAAATTTAAGGATGATGCAAATTAATAAATTATGACCTTTTCTATGTATATTAGAATTGTAATATTTTAAAAAATTAAATAATTAGTTCTATGATT